>JBBBDQ010000559.1:1017500-1035000 GCA_037127315.1 Ascarosepion bandense
CCATAGGTCTACGGCTAAAGGTCTACGACTATTGGTATACAGCTACTGACTACGCCTACGTCTCAGGATACTGCATACGACGAGTACCGTCCATTACGTCTACGTGGTCGATTGTCCTACCCGGTTACATTTGCCTAAACGGCTTAGCTACCTCGAATCAGATATATATCCATTTCCAGGACATATTAGTATTTAAGCGAGGGTTAAAAATAGGGAAGCTCATCAGAATAAAGATTATAGACAACGATTAGCACTTGACTTAAATGTTAAGATTGAAGTTCAGGCTAACACCCACGCAGGTTTAAATTTAACAAAACAATAGCTTTTTACAAGTAGAATGCGGAGAAAAGGATCGCGATTCAACTACATGGACGCCACAATTATATATTTTAGCGATTGCATTTATCTTGAGATTTGCTTGTGTATTACGTATTTAGTGTTTTTTTCGTCTTGTATATAATTATATACAAACGTGTCTTACATTTCACATTGTGTTGGAGAACTGATATTCTTGAATACACACAGAACGAATAAAGCTAATCGCCCAGACATCGTGATCAGAGACTACAAAATCAAAATATGGCATATTGACATGATAGCCCCTGTAGACTATAATGTATCTTTGAAAATATTCAAAAACTATCAAATTAGGACACTGAAATCAAAATCCCCAAGATGTGGCACATGAGGACATCCATAATTTTAGCTGTAGTTGGAGACCTGAATAATAATAATAATAATAATAATAATAATAAGACAAAACAGACAAAACAGACAAAACAAGATCTTTCAGACTGATACAAAGAGATTTTACAGGGAAATAGGTAAAAAAAGAATTGAAGTGACAGTACCCCCCAGAATGGAAGAAGTCACACAGTTCTGGGAAAAGATATGGGCTAGCCCTAAAGAACCTAGCAAGGAAGTACATTGGATTACGCAGGAGATAGAACGAATGAAAAATAAACCCGAACAGACATGGTCTGGAATTACAAAAGATGATGTTAAATTTGCACTAAAAAAAGCACACAATTGGAAAACTCCAGGTATAGATAAAATTCCTAACTTTTGGCTATATTATTTAAATGCAGCACATAAAAAAATAGCCAAAGAACTCCAAGAAATGGTTGACGATCCCACTAAAATTCCTGCATGGATGACAAAAGGAATTACATTTCTTCTACCCAAGAATGGTGACACAAACAACCCGAAAAACTACAGACCAATTACATGTCTTCCGACAACATATAAACTACTAACATCTATTTTAACAAAACAGACATATTTATTCTTAGAAAGAAATGACATGATACCGCTTGAACAAAAAGGGTGCAAACGTGGCTGTTATGGTTGTAAAGACCAATTGCTAATTAACAAAATGATCCTGGAAAACTGCTGCAGTACAAAGAAAAATCTTAGTACTGCCTGGATAGACTACCGAAAAGCATTCGATAGTGTGCCACATTACTGGATTTTAAAGATTTTAAATATATACAAGATATCGCCCGTCATCATCAATTTCATCAAACAGTGCATGTCTATATGGAAAACAACCCTTTACCTCAATCATATAAATGGAACCTATAAGTCTGATGAAATAAACATCAAAAGAGGCATATTTCAAGGTGATTCTTTATCTCCCTTACTATTCTGCATATCATTAATAGCACTAACCAGTCAACTTAATAAGACAGAATGTGGTTATAAAATAGGCCAAAAGAAAATAAGCCATCTATTTTACATGGATGACTTAAAGTTATATGCTAAGAATGATAATGAGCTGGAAGGTCTTCTGCAAACTGTAAAATGCTTCAGCGAAGACATTGGAATGAAATTTAATTTGAATAAATGTGCTAAAGCTACAGTTTTACGTGGATCAATACAAGAAACATTCTCAATTAGCCTAGACCCTGCTGTAACAATAAAAGAATTGAAACCAGAAGAAGCTTATAAATACCTAGGTGTAAATGAGAGCGAAAACATTCACCATAAAAAAATGAAAGAAATAGTGCGTAAAGAGTACTATAGAAGGCTACGAATGATATTAAAAACTGAATTAAATTCACAGAACAGAGTTATGGCCATTAATAGCCTTGCAATCCCAGTTGTCCAATATAGCTTCAACATCTTAAACTGGACTCTAAACGACATCAGACGAATGGATGCTAAAACAAGAAAGCTTCTTTCTAAGCATAAGATGCATCATCCAAAGGCTGATGTAGACCGTCTATACATACCCCGTAAAGAAGGTGGAAGGGGTCTTATTCAGCTGGAATTGTCATACAAGACAACAACTATTGGCTTACTAACATACATAGAAACAACAAAGGATTGGATGATACAATTAGTAAGGCAACATGAAGAAAGAAAGAAAAAATATTCAATAATAAAAGAAGGCAGTAAATACAAACAAGATTTACAGTTAGTAGATTCTGTAGAAAAGCAAAACAGAAGCCAAGAACCAACTATTGCGGCAAAAAATATGAAAATGAAAGCCAAAGATAAAGCTCTTGAAAAGATGAAACAGCGCTGGCAAGACAAACCTCTGCATGGCCAATATCCAGTACGTCCCAATAAATCCAATGTTGACAAAGTTAATATTCATCGATGGTTACGTGCATCTGGATTAAAGTCTGAAACTGAAGGATTTATACTTGCAGCACAAGACCAAAGTCTTTTCACGAGAAACTTTCAGGCAAATATTATGCATAATAATATGGATCCAAAATGCAGGTTTTGTGATAAACACCAAGAAACAATAGACCACCTAATCTCAGGCTGTTCTGTGCTTGCCCCAAACGAATATAAAAATCGCCACGATAGAGTTGGGCAATATTTACATTGGACAATGTGCAAACATTATGGAAAAGCTGTAAACAAACACTGGTATGAACATCATCCAGCACCGGTTACAGAAATAGAAGATGTAACCATTCTATGGGATTACACCATCTACACAGACAGAAAAATTGAAGCAAACAGGCCAGACATTATTGTTAAAAACCAGAAGGAGAAGACTTGTCTATTAATTGATATGGCTTGTCCAGCGGATTGTAACATAGCAATCAAGGAATTTGAAAAACTGTCAAAATATAAAGACCTGGAAATTGAAATAGAAAAAATGTGGAAATTGAAAACAAGAGTTGTGCCAGTGATAGTAGGTGCACTTGGAATGATAAAAAATGGAACAAAACAACACATTGAAAGAATCCCTGGAAACCCCAGCTTAAGAGACATACAAAAAATTGTCTTATTAAGTACAGCCCACACACTAAGGAAAACTTTATCTATGTAATGCTGAGGATGATAGGGAAGATAGAAAAACATGAAATGGAGCCATAACAACACGCCACTACCTGCCTTAGGTCTCCCCGCAGACTTGGTTGGTAGTGAGACCAAAGCAGAAATCGAAATATGATGAAAAATGACATAATAATAATAATAATAATAATCTTTACGCTGTTTCTGTGAAATTTATACTACTATTTGTCTTCAGGAAACGTGAAATGAACACAGAAGTTATTAACAAAATTAATAATCAAAAACAAGCAGCCAATATCATTCTATATCAAATTAATCCCAATATAAAAAGCAAAAATTCAGTGATACAAAAAGGATCGCATAACATGTCTAATAATCTTCTATATTAAGTGATGTTAGGGAAAACCATCAAGATAGAACTGTTTTATTTATCAAAAAAATAGATATGTTAGTGGTTTATTGAACCAAAAATATACGTATGTAATGAACAGGGGGTGTTTCACCACTTTAACAATACAAGGCCATACAGAGCAAGACGCAAGGATAATAATCATTATATCCCGTAGTTTGAAATTATCATTCATATTCCCCAAACATAGCACATGTCGATTGATGTTTTCTTTAGAGCTATAATATTTAGAAGTGAGGACGACTTGCATATCTATTTTTTTCTTTCGACAAAATCTCTATATTTTTTCATCTGTATTTAATGCAAAATATGTTTGCCTTGAGTAACGAGACTGGTTAGTAAACATTATTTTGAATAAAGTTGCATTTTCAAAGTGACTGCCCAGACTTAAAAAGCTTACGTTAAAGTCAATTTCCCAGACTCAATTTACCAATTTGTGGTTTATTTGCCTTGAATAAAGTAGCTTTCTCAACTATTGACTTGGGTTTTTAACAGTCTGTTTGCCTTAACTGAAGTGACTGTTTTTGTGAGCTGTTCTTCTTAAATGACGCGGCATTCTCGTTGCCTGTTCGCCTGGACGTGAGCCTATTTCATGATCTCATTGTGTTGTAAGTGGATATTTCGTTGTCAGCTTACCCTGATTTAAATGGCCATTTTCATGTTATATTTATCTTGAATAAAGTTGCATTTATATGGTATGCTTAACTTGACTTGTTTTTTTTTTTTTTTTTGCTATTTCCTTGATACACTCCTGATCAAATTTTTAAGACCACTTAAAAATCATTAAAAAGAAATATTTTTTTTACGGATAGATTTTAAACTCCTCCCACTTAAGATTACCAATACTACAATCTAAAAGGTTATGGAAACAAAAAGTTATATTCCAAACATTTTATTTAGAAATTTACATTTTTATAAAATGAGGCGATTTACACATGATCAAAATTATAAGACCAGAGAAAAAATTCTTCGAAATTGTCCAAAAAGTGTATGAAAACATTCAACAATCAAATTGAATAATGAGTTCTACCTCTACTGCTTTTGATGACTTCAGAAATTCTGTCGGGCATGCTAGAAATAAGCATTTCCATTAAGGTGCGGGGGATGTTGCTCCAGCTTCTGAAGATGGCTTCACGAAGTTCATTTTTTGTTGAATATTGTTTGCCATTTCGACAAACATCTCTTGTCATCATCCTCAAACATTTTCAATTGGGTTCAAGTATGGTGAGCATGCAGGATGCCCCAAGAGATGGACTCCATTTTCTTGTAGAAAGTTCAAGGTCCGTCTTGCAGCGTGGATTGCAGCATTATTCTGTTGGAATAACCATCCATCCACACACAAACGATGGTCCTCCATCATCAATGATGCTTTTTGTAGCATGCTAACATAACCAGCTACTGTTTAACAACCCTGCACCACCTGGAGCTCCATCGTCCCTCTGTAAGAAAAGGCACCCCATAACATTAGGGACCCTCCACCACTATGACGTGTGGAGAAAATTTCAGGAGGTATGTTTTTGTTTTTAAGCGGTCCAACTTGTGACGTGGAAGCAGTCGAGTAATTTGTTTACGCTTTTTATTTACCATGCCTTTTTGTCGTAAGTGTTGTCTGATGGTTACGGGACTGCAATCAGCATCTGTGACTGCCTTAATTTGACTAAAAGAAAGTCCACCCTCGTTCATAACAACCCATCTTATTCTCTTACTCAATGCAGGAAAATTTTTGAGGTTGCCTACCAGAGCATTTTGCTTTTCCATAATTCTCACTGTTTTTAGAAAGTTGCAAATCACAGTTTTACTGCGATTTACCTTAGCTGCGATCGCCCGCTGTGACAAACTTTGCTTATGAAATTCTAGAATTCGAGAACGCTCAACTTTGGTAAGTTTGCTTGCTTTAGGCATTGTAACACCTTTACACGGTGATTGCTAATCTCTAACTGAACTAAAAACACTGGAATTACCATAGATCTAACAATTTATACCCCTGGTCTTATAATTTTGATCATGTGTAAATCGCCTCATTTTATAAAAATGTAAATTTCTAAATAAAATGTTTGGAATGTAGCTTTTTGTTTCCATAACCTTTTAGATTGTAGTATTGGTAACCTTAAGTGGTAGGAGTTTAAAATCTGTCTGTAAAAAAAAAAATCTTTTTAAAGATTTTAAGCCGTCTTAAATTTTTGATCAGGAGTGTATGTCATTTTCGTGATCTCTTCGTCTTAAATAAAGTGGGTTTTTTCACGGTACGTGGTACGAGTGTGGGCTGAAAAGTTCATAGGCTGACTATGAAAGAGTGGTAAATTTTTGCATGCATTAATTTTAGCTCTTCTTATTAATAACTGCATTGTTTCTTTCCATTTAGACTGACATCTGACTGTTAAAAGATGCCTTTTCATGTTGTTGGTAAAGAATGTCATCAACAGCAGATAAGGCATCATCATCATTACTATTTTTTCATGTTGGTGAAGAGAAGATGACCAAACCAGTAGAATAGGGCGGGTAACCAAACAGTTAAAAGCTACAGTCACGGACAGCCGCGACTAAAACTCACTTGTGTGTTGGAGCATTATCCTGGTGAAATAAGATTTCTTTCTTTCGTTTTTCTGGGCGTTTGGTCTTGATAGTCTTTCGTAACTGTCCAACAAGTTGGCATATCACTGTCCATTAATAATGTGACTTTTTGAAGATTATAAATAGAATGGATTATCATCCTAAAAAATCAAACGCCATCAATTTGCCTGGAGATGAAACTACCTTGGTTTTTTTCAACTAGTTGAGAAAGGATGTTTCAATTGCATGGATTACCTCTTAGTCCTGAAGCCAAAACTCATCAAGTCTTATGAAATCCATCTTGATCTGCCTCAAACAATGTCTGTCTGGTGCGCATTTGATCAGGTGTCAGAAGATGTGTCATTAACCGAGCAGACACGTACGCTATGCTATATTAATTGTACATATCTCTCAACAGATATGCTAACAGCATCGTCTATTTGATTTAGATTCAATCGCCTGTCATCGTTCACCATATGTTGAAAACGATCAATGTTATGCCCAGTGGTGGTACTTAAAGGACGTACACGGCTTTGGTCTTCTTCAAGACTCTCTTCTTCTTCACTTAAATTCAGCTTCCCACTTTTTCATTACTGATTAAGCTGGACCAACTTTGTCAGCATGAATGTCTTTCGGGGATAAACACGTTTTCTTCAGGTAATTGATAAAACCATCATACCAAATATTGTCCATTTTCAAGAGAAGTTGCTCCTAGTTACTCTGAAGTCTTCTTTGAACAGTCAGATATCAGTTTAACTGCAAAAAAACAATGCAGTTAATAATAAGAGTTGCAATTAATACATATATTTCATAGCTCTAGCATCAGTCCTTTATATTCAGCCCATTAGGTTTTCATCCCATGAGCTTTTCAGCCCATTAGCTTTTCAGCCCATTAGCTTTTCAGCCCATTAGCTTTTCAGCTTACTTTTGTGTGTTTGCTTTAATTTAAGGCGTTTGCTTCATGGTTTTGTTGCAATTGGCAAAACTATTTGTGTGGTATAAATTCTAAATATCCGAAAATACTTACATTCCGTTGTAGGGGGAATGACATTCGTCGCTCTTCTTTAAAGTGGGTATGCAAAACCTTCATTAAAGTTTTTCTAAAGTCTGAAATAAATGAAATTAACCTCTTTCTTAGGTTCGAAAAAAAGAAAAGAAGCAATGGAAATGTTATTGGCCATATTTATGGGGCGAACATGTGAGCAACAACGAGGTTTTCGAGAGAACGGAAACAAAAAGGAAACTTATACTTGACATCAGGAAAAGGGAGTTGAAATTTATGGGTACATAATGAGGAAGGAGGGATTAGAGAATCTGATACTCACGGGGAGAGAAGAATACAGCGCATAAAAAACTTGTTGGGCTGGAGCAAATGAACGGCAGCGCATCATTTGGGAGAAATAATAAAAAGTCAAAACTTATTAAAAGCTACGCGCGACAGGAAGATATGGAGGCTATGATCGCTTACGTCCCGAAAAAAAGAAAACTGAAAATCTCGTATTTGCTCGTCTTTTCTGAACGTTTGTGCTAACGTTTAAATTAAAGTTATATAATTATATATTTTCTTGTTTCAAATATTAATTCTTAACGCAGGAGCAAGCAACAAGATGTACACTCTTTAGCTTGTTAATGACGTTTGTTTATCTACTGCGCAAATTCTAGAGGCAATTAATTTTAAATTCTAAGTGTGTGGGTTTATGCTTCTGCGTCTATGCGGTTACGTGTGCGTATGTGTATGGTGGGAGGGGGTTAAGATACAGAAAAAGAAATGAGAAAGGTCGCGTGAATGCGAGCGTGCGTAAGTTGATGTATTTACTTTTCTCGGCAGATCAAACAATAGATATTTTTTTTTGCCACGCCGTCAATTTCCAAAACGAAAGTCAAAATATTTTCATACTTTTCCTCATTTTTAAAAAAATTGTGAAAATTTAAAAATAAAAACACGAAGATGACGAAGTCAATTTTCTTGAAATTTCAAACCGACAAATATGAATCAATAGAGAAGCTAAATATATCATCTCTGATAAATGAAGTCCGACCTTTGAAAAAATTTCATGAATCTATTTAAAATAAACATTTATGACTGTATTTTTTAACCCATTGCATCATCCTATTATTTATAATAACGGATGTGCGTTGTGGTGCGATGGATATAAGCTCAGAACGAGAAATCGGAGAGCCAAGTTCGAATTCTAGATGCATTCAGTTACGCGCAAATAACCTTAGGAAAGATATGAATCCCTCGCCTTCTCCCTCCATCTATGAGTTAAATAGCAGGATAGATTGGGTTGTATAGTCTTGCTTGGTAACTAGCCTACCTTAGAAAGTAATAGAAACCTACTTCGGGAAAATCTTCTACCCAATCAGTTATGTCTTGTCCAAGACATGATCGCCCAAGCGTGTCTGTCTTTATATCTATATACTCTACTTTTATGTTCCTTATCACTTGCGGATGATTATGTTTTTCTAAAACCTCCTAATTAAAGCCTTCCTAATTTTGTCGTCCTAGTTTTACGATAAACTGCAAATATCAAGAGGTTTTGAAGAGCGGTGAACACCTTAATTGCTGTTGTTCCCAGTAGCACCAAATATGGGTAAATAGTTAAAACCCAAACTGGATTAAAAAGATTATCAATGTATAAAAATAGATTTTTATAGTAAAAGTACCAGCAATACATTTTTGACAAAAAATAACATAATTATATATTTTAGTTGAATTGTTTGGGACACTACGTACTAGCTTAAAAATAAGGTTTAGTATACTATTCACTACCTCCCCATTAGACCGGATGTCTGAGACGAATGCGACACAAGGCCAATTAAAGTGTGAATCCGAGCCCCATAATCTCGGACAAAAATATCCCACAGACCCTGCTTAAGGCAGGGTCAAGCTCTTGTCTGTTCACCTCAGATGACACTTTACCCTTCAGCAGAACCTCGTTTGAGTTCCTATACGCCCGGAGGCAATAAGTCCGACATTGAGAGCTTTCATAAGCTCCGAATATCAGCAGAGTTTTCCAGAATATATGTGTTAAGGTCAGAACCATTAATAGGGGAAATGAACCTATACCACCTTCTCATCTACCGTATTCTTACAGGGACAAGAAGTTCTTGAATGAAGCAGGCATTCTTTGGTGTCTTCGGGGTCGTGGATAATTGCTAGGAGCATAATGAGGTTTTTCTTTTCTCGCTAGAACTGGATTTAATCCGGCTGCATTTTCGTAATCTACGAGTGACTCGTCCTTTGAAATATAGGTAATTGAATGACCTTTCTTCTGTGAAATCCGTTCGTCGCCATTCGAAGGTTCAGTGCTCAAGGGTTTTTCATAATTTTAAAAAATAGACCATATTTCTGTTTCTTAAAGCTCATTTGAAGAGTTCTGAGGCCCATCCTCGTTTACGCTTGTGGGTCCCGATTTGTCTTCTGTTGAAGCCAAGTCCATTAGTGAGATTGTCTTCCTGTCTATCAGGGTAACGGGTACGCGTATACCGGAGTAGATCCACTAGTAGTTTCTTGTAATTTAGTCGCAAGTGTCTCTTTAATAATATCACTCCTGGTTTCGAGACCCAAGAAGTAGAGACGCTTCAGTCGAACTTCCAGGAAGCAGGAAGAATCGTTTTTGAGGTGTTGCGTTAATGACTACACATAGCAGCATTCTGATTGCATGCAGGACCTCTTAGAATAATTGTTCACAAATCTCTAACGCTACCCCTTTATCAGTAGCTTGTAGTTGAACAGATTATTCCGTTATAACTCTTTTACAAGAACAGATTATTCCGTTATAATTCTTTTACTCACAGATTATTCCGTTGTAACTCTTTTACCCAAACAAATTATTCCGTTATAATTCATTTACTCACAGATTATTCTGTTATAACTTTCTTACTAGAACAGATTATTCCGTTATACCTCGCTTACTCAAACATATTATTCCGTTATAATTTTCTTAATCGAACAGATTATTCCATTATACCTCTCTTACTTAAAAAGATTATTCCGTTATAACTCTCTTAATCACAGATTATTCCGTTATAACTCTCTTATTCAAACAGATTATTCCGTTATACCTTCTTACTGGTTATTGCCTTGATGGTTATATGGAGTTATTCTAATTACGGATACTCCTTGCTCTTGTAGAAATCGCCGTACGCGTTCGGAAATAAATGCAGCCACTCTGCCCGAATAAATATATACTCAGGTAGATCGAAGACGGCAAAAACTGAACAAAATGCTTCGAAGGCCGTTGTAGAGGATACATCAGGGCAGGGTATCGCTAAAATTTGTCAATTCTCGTCCACAAATATTTGTTGGGAGATTTTAACGAAATCAAACCTTCAATTCTTTCATAGGGTTGGGGGGCATTTTTAACCTTGTTGATGTTAGGACGGCAAAACCTGGGTTTGTTTTCAGCGCAAATTTTACACAAGTTGGTAATTTCTTTCGCATTCTCTACTGAGGACCAAAGGTTTTTTATATTCATCATATGAATCATGCGTGCAACAACCTTGGTAGCACAACTATCTTTGTAGTTTCTTTAAATCTTCTTTGCAAGCAGCCAAGCTACATACACGAGAGAGTGCGCCAAAACAAGTTTTCTTTACCGGATAGGTACGTTACGTTGAAGAGGTAACCCGATATGTCCATCTTCCACTTTGCTACCATTTTTTATTTTGCTGGTTGCTTTTATGCTAACCATGAACAAGACTGAATTTTGGTGTGTAATTCTTTTAAAACGGGGTCCGGTCAAATAATGCCTTCATTTTCTCATGGGCTTCTTTCTCTGTTGCAGAGTGCTTTCGTTCTGATTTAGACAGGGTTCTGGAGAAAAAAGTTATGGGCTCGTCGACTGTTTTAAAGAGGCGACTGTGGTGCATTCTGAGGCGTTTGTCTCTATTACCAGAGGTAGTGTATGATCGGGGGTAGTAATAGCTGTTTTCGCTATGTCATTCTTTAACTTGTTAAACGCGTTCTCTGCTAAGGGGGATAACGGGAGTTTTGTTACTGTTGCTAGAGGGTGGATTTCGTCCGAAAAAGTATCTAATGAGCACAGTGTTGCGGACATTCTTAATGTACGTCGTAGAGTGGGTTAATCTTTCCGGACCGGTAGTCTGGTTAATAGATTCAGATGTTCGGGATCGGGCTTCATGTTGATTTTTATTGATTATATACCCAAGTAGCTTTATATTTTTACGGCAAAGAGTAACAGCCGACCTGAATAAATTGAGATTTTGCCATGTTCTACTCGATTTATGAATATAGATCTTGATAAAGATTCATTTTGGGATCTGGTTTTTAAGCATTTCATCCCAAGACAGGTGATAATAACGCAAGGGATTATTGGGAGTGAAAGGGAACGAGAAAACTCTCAGGAGGTAAAAGTCAGTCAGTTAAGTGCTATACGTGATACACGCTTGGGCGATCTTGTCTCGAAAGAGACATGACTGACTAGGCAGAAGATTATCCCGCAGTAGGTTGCCATTGCTTTCTGCAGTAGACTGGTTGCCGACCAAGGCTATAGAACCCAATCTGTCCTGCTATTTAACCCATAACTGGAAGGAAGAGACGAATTAATACCTTTCCCAAGGGTATTTGCGCGTAAGTGATTACAATGGATTCAACTGGAATTCGAACTCGGCTCCCCGTTCCGAGCCGATATCCACTGTACCACAACGCATATCCCTCTAGAAGATTATAAAAACAAGTTTGAAGGAGACGGAAGATGTCAATTGACGTTACATTTAAAACTTTACAGATTTAGAAGTAAGAAATTGGAAGAGAGTTCCACAGGCGAGACATACGAGAAAATAAACTATTAGAATAAAAGCTAAGGTTGCATCTAGATATTTCAATAGTAACACGATGAGAACTAGTAGGCAATCTAAAGGGACGCTTAAATACATTCAGTTAAGTCGTTTTATTTTTTCATTCACCCGTTTATAATTACTCGAAAAAATAATCACGTCTATTTCTTTGTCGTTCTCTTTTTTTTAAATTCTCTTTCGTTTTTCAGTTCATTTTTTCCTCCTTTATTTCACTTCTTTTTTTCTAGTTTCCATTTTGAATCGTGATTTCTTTGATTTTTTCACTTGTTTTCCTTTTTTCCCATTTTTTATTTTTTTTATCCTTTGTCTAATGTTTGTTTCTCTGATATTTTTCTTCTTTTTCTTTTTTTCTTTTATACTTATGTTGTCTAAGACTTTTAAAAATCTTTCTTCTAATTTTTTTGTATTTTTCCTTTTTATTATTTTATTTTTAGTGCCTGCGTCATTTTTACCTTATCTTCATTTCTATTTTTTTCTTTTTATGTTTTATCATTTATTGTCTACGTCTTCGTTTGTTTTGTTTGCTTTTTGATTTTCCTTCACTTTTTAATTTTTCCTTTCTGTTTTCTTTTATTTTTTATTGTGTAATTCTTTTTTTACTTTCTTTATTTACTTTCTAGTTTTTCTTATTTTTTCCTTTTAGTTTCTTTTATCATTTTATTTTCTAAATCTATTTTGCCTTCTATTCTTTCCGTTTTTCGTTTTTTCATCCTTTATCCTTTTCTCTTTTATCCTTGTATTGTCTCCGTCTTTTTTAGCATTTTCTTCTTTTCTTTTTTGTTTTCTTCTTTTTTCTTTTTGTTTTATTTTATCCTTTTATTCTCTACATCTTTTTTATGTTCTCTTCTCATTTTTCGTTATTTTCTTCTTTTTTCTTGTCTGTTATCCTTTTATTTACTTCTTTTTTTACTTTTTTTTCTGTTTAATTTTTCTTATCTTTTTACTTTTCTTTTCTTTTTTTATTGTCTACGTCATTTTTAACTTACCCTTCTGTTCAGTTTTCGTTTTTTCTTCTTTTTTCCAGTTTTATTTTCTTTTTGTTCTGTTATTGTCTACGTCTTTTTTACTTTCTCTTTGGTTTTTCGTTTCTTCATTTTTTCTTTTTATGTTCTTTTTAAATTTTTGTCGTTGTTTTTTACTTTCACTTCTTTTTTTTCTTTTTCTTTTCTTTTATTCATTTTATTTTATTCATTTATTGCCTAGGTTTATTTTAGTTTTTCTTTTTTTTACGCATTTGCTTCTTTTTGCCTTATTTTCTTTTATCTTTTTCTTGTCTACGACTGATTTTTACTTTCTCTTCTTTTCTTTTTACTTCTAATTTTATTTATTCAACCTTTCGATGCAAACTGTTGCGGTAACATAACCCCTACTTCCATTAATAAAACCCTTTAACATTCCCTCTTAGATCCAAAATCGAAAAGCGGCAAAAAGTTTTTCTGCCTTGCTAAGTTTTTGTCTGCTACTACCTCTTCTATATGCCGTCTCTATTCATGACATAGGTGATCATGGCTCAACAAAATTTCCTCCCTTTTTTAGCTCATAATAAACCGTAGTCATTTTGTTATTTTTCTTAAATATTGTTTCGCTAACCATTTACTCAAGCCCATTAATTAATTCACGTATTGTTTGCCTCTTCGTGATGTACTTTTTTTTTGTATTTATTATTCCTTTTTGGTTCCAGTTTCTTTAAAACTTCGTTTTTGCTCATTTATTTCACCCATGGTATCCTCAGCATCGTTCTCTAGGACCACATTTTATTACTTCAGGTGTCCTCTTCATCTTCGAGAAGATTGTCCAGCATTTATTGCCATGTGGTGGATAAGCAATTAAGAATTAAATGCAACTTTCTTTATCATTTTTACAAAAATTCACAACGACGTGTGAAATCCTGGTTTTGCCAAGTAGATAAAGAATTGACCACGTACTGAAAGAAAAAAGTTGAAACCAGATTTCGCGAGTAGATGTTAAATTAATTTTCTGACCAGTGGAAGCGATTTGCAAGACTGATAAGAGTTAGCAGTCTAGTGCGAAAAATCTAAATGACTATAAAGGCTTCCGTCTGTATCCGCCAGTCAGTCAAATGGGAGCAGCCTGAGAGACGACACACTAAAATGTAACGGGAGAAACTCCAAATCAACCCGGACGTAAGGTAGCGTCGTACGTTTGTTCTATTTCTTCTTCTATCTTGTGTGCTGATTCCTTTTCCTTCTTCTTCTCTATTCTCAACATTCCTACCCTAAACGATGATATACATACACACATATTACTATGAACTCTTGATACCCTTAACCTTCTCATTAGACATTAACTTCTACAATTCATGTTATCCTTTACTATCAATTAATTTCTATTTTAACATGCAAAATGTATATTTTATTCTTCCACAAATCCACACTAATTCACACATTCCAACCTGCTGATAAACTTCTGATAACTACAAATAAATTCTAGGCTGTAGGGAGTTCGGTTATGTATGACACAAGGCCGAATTAATAAACATTAACCATTTATCTATAGCTTCAGCCATACAAGAGAACTGCTATTCTATAACATTGCAGTACTCTTTTCTTTGTTTCTATCAAAATGTTTATGCTTCTTAATACTTTGCTTATCTTTTGGAATACATCCTTATTTATCCCAAAGCGCTTTTCGGTTTCAGTGTTGCACTTACTACCCTCTGTTTAAACACTTTCCAGATATTTAGATTTTCGCACTTTGTTTAATTTCGATATCTCCGATTTGCAAATTGCACGTTGTGTTTTTCTTTTGCTAACGACCGTGAATTCCGTCTACTCACAGAGAATATTTAGTCTTTTCCTTTTTGTTTTCCTTCACTACCTTCTACAGGAGTTGTTGCGTTCACTAATAGTCTGAGATATTTGCACTATTTACTCATTTCTTTTTGTCCTGGGTAAGTGCGACACAGAGACCCGAAGGCAAATTAGCGTGGCGAAGGACGCGGTCCAGAAGCTGAGCAAAGCATTAAGACACAGAAAACTTTTACTAGAATCAAAGAAGAGAGTATTAGATTGCTATGTTATGTCAATTCTTCAATATGGCAGTGAATGCTGGACAATATCAACAAAGATTAAGGAAAAACTTGAAGCAGCTGAAATGTGGTTCTAAAGAAGGATACTGGGGATATCAAGGACCGAGCATGTGAGCAATGACGAGGTGTTGGAAAGAATGGAAACGAAAAGGAAATTAATATTGAGAATCAGGAAGAGACAGCTGAAGTTCCTGGGACATGCAATGAGGAATGAGGGCTTAGAGAACCTGATATTAACAGGCCAGATAGAGGGAAAAAGCGACAGAGGAAATCAACGGATAACATATTTGAAGGGCCTGAGCAGGTGGATGACAGAACGGGGGTTGCGAGATGTTATAGGGGAAACTGTGCTAAGAGCCACCAGGGATAGATAGATGTGGGAAGCCATGATCGCCTACTAAGGACAAAGCACATCGATGAAGATGACAGTAAACTACATCCAAAAGCGATACTCGAGAGATTAAAGGGTTTGAGGAGGGTGGGACCACCACTTAACTGCTGTTGTACCCAGGTCAACACTGTCCCGGGGTGGTAGCACCTGTTTGAGTACCAGTTATGGGCCAATATTGAACACCCAATCAAAAATCAACCATATATTTTTTAGAGCAAAACGACCAATAATATATTTTTATAGCAACATGACAATCAAGGTGACACAAAAATCTATTATAAAAAGACATTTTTATTAAAAAAATCACCAGAAACACGTTTTTGCTCTGAAATTGCCAGTAATACATTTTTAAAAAGTACAAATAATACATTTTATGTTCTACAAGCTCAGTCAATCAATGTTATAGGTGATACACGCTTGAGCGATTATACCTGGAAAGAGTGACTGACTGGGCAGAAGATTTCCCCGCAGTAGGTTGCCATTAATTTCTGCAGTAGACTAGTTGCCAACCAATGCCATAGAATCTAATCTGTTACAGGACAGATTTGATTCAGGTACTATTTAACCCATTGCTGGAAGGAAGAAACGGATGAATACCTTTCTCAGAGGTATTTGCGCGTAAGTGAATGCAACAATTTCAACTGGAATTTGAACTGGACTCTCCGAGTTCGAATTAAAGTTGAATCTCCTACAAAGTATATATCTAAAAAACATACCTTTACCCTGAAATTATAAAACCATATACTAAATATACAACATATTTGCAGCTGGAAGCATAAAATTACTTATGTTTAGACTGCAGAATTAAAGAATCCATGCAGGTCGTATTTAGACTAGTCTTCTCACTACGACAAGATGTGACACAAGGTCAGGCTTGAAACCAAGCGCGTACGATTGGGCCAAAGACAAAATTTTCCCATCCCCCAGCAATCTTCGGTTGCGCTGGCATCGGTATGATTCTTAACCCCCACTTTCTAGTGCAACAGGGTGTGCAACATCGGAGAGCAGCTGTTCACCGGGTCCCTCACACTTATTTTTCCAAGCTGCGTCTCTGTCAGCAGACAGCCACAGCCGAATCGCCTTTTGTCCAGACAGATAAACGCAACTGAGAGGTAATAATCGTACCTTCGTTTGACCGCGGATGGTGAATGTCCATTATACAAGTTAATATGCTGTTAAACCAAATCAACTAACCAACCTCTTCTTTGTTGTTGTTATCAATGTAAATAGAGTAAATAATAATACTTCCTCATTTCAGAGATTCAGATATATATATATATATATATATATATATATATATATATATATATTGATTTTTAATCATATCACCCCGAGCAAGGCAGTAACGCCACTGATGCACAGGGGGCTACGTAAGAGTGAAAAGATTAGAAAAGAGAAAACCGGAAACCATATCCTAAACAGGGAACAAGGGATGAGCCTCTTCACCTGTTCAATAGACGTGGGTGGAGTGTGAACCGGGCGATAGTTTAGTCTATCTACTCTAATTGAAAAAAAAAAAAGAGTGAAAAGATTGGAAAAGAGAAAACCGGAAACCACATCCTAAGCAGGGAACAAGGGATGAGCCCTTCACCTGTTTAATAGACGTGGGTGGAGTGTGAACCGGGCGATCGTATATTTTATATACATACCTAACATGATAGCTAGATTTACGCTGATATACTTTTCGTTTCTTCATATATCTGCGTTAAATTGTCTAACAGTTGATTCGAGTTCTTTTATCCTTTCTTTTTTTATCTTTTCATTTTGCTTATTTTTTCATATCATGTTCACTTTACGCTTTTTTTTCTTTTTCTTTTATTTATTTTGACACCCCATATTTTCTTCTTTTCATTCAAAGCTTTTCGAATATTCCTCGATGTTATTAATTTCCCAATTTCTTCATTTTAGTTTTTTCTTTACGTCCAACTTTTCCCCTTCCACCAAATCATTTACAAATTTACGCTCTCATTCGCGTCTGAAGTGAGTTATTCATTTTCATATTCTCCCTCCATTTGTTTCT